>OY997267.1:50704964-50727464 GCA_963921465.1 Triticum timopheevii | reverse complement strand
CGTCGTGGACGGAGCTGCATACATGCCATGGAAAATAGGGCAAAAGCACAGACGATTCCACGATCCATACACGGACTAGTACACGTACCCAGAACGGGCCGTACAGGCACACGGGAAAAAAAAGTTCCCGATGCCCGTCATGGACGGAGTTGTACGTGTGCCATGGAAAACATGGCAAAAGCACAGACGATTCCACGATCCGTACACGGACCAGTACATGTTGGGGAACGTTGCAGAAAACAAAATTTTTCCTACGGTTTCACCAAGATCCATCTATGAGTTCATCTGGCAACGAGTTATTAGATGCATCTACGTACCTCGTAGATCACGAGAGGAAGCGTTCAAAGAACGGGGATGATGTAGTCGAACACGACGTGATCCAAATCACCGGAGATCCTAGCACCGAACGGACGGCACCTCCGCGTTCAACACACGTACGGAACAGCCACGTCTCCTCCTTCTTGATCTAGCAAGGGGAGAGGAGAGGTTGAGGGAGATGGCACCAGCAGCAGCACGACGGTGTGGTGTTGATGGAGCTGCAGTACTCCGGCAGAGCTTCGCTAAGCACTATGGAGGAGGAGGAGGTGTTGGAGAGGGAGAAGGAGGCAACCAAAGGCCAAGGTATGAAGTCCCTCCTCTCCCCCACTATATATATAGGAGGGCCAAGGGGGGTTGGCCGGCCCTAGGAGATCCAATCTCCTAGGGGGGCGGCGGCCAAGGGGGGTTTCCCTCCCCCCCAAGGCACCTAGGAGGTGCCTTCCCCTCCTAGGACTCTTCCCCCCTCAAACCCTAGGCGCATGGGCCTATGTGGGGCTGGTGCCCTTGGCCCATGTAGGCCAAGGAGCACCCCCTACAGCCCATGTGCCCCCCCGGGGCAGGTGGACCCACCCGGTGGACCCCGGGACCCTTCCGGTGGTCCCGGTACAGTACCGATAACCCCAAAACTTGTCCCGATGCCCAAAACAGGACTTCCCATATATAAATCTTTACCTCCGGACCATTCTGGAACTCCTCGTGACGTCCGGGATCTCATCCGGGACTCCGAACAACATTCGGGTTACTGCATATACATATCCCTACAACCCTAGCGTCACTGAACCTTAAGTGTGTAGACCCTACGGGTTCGGGAGACATGCAGACATGACCGAGATCGCTCTCTGGTCAATAACCAACAGCGGGATTTGGATACCCATGTTGGCTCCCACATGCTCCACGATGATCTCATCGGATGAACCACGATGTCGAGGATTTAATCAACCCCGTATACAATTCCCTTTGTCAATCGATATGTTACTTGCCCGAGATTCGATCGTCGGTATCCCAATACCTCGTTCAATCTCGTTACCGGCAAGTCACTTACTCGTACCGTAATGCATGATCCCGTGACCAGACACTTGGTCACTTTGAGCTCATTATGATTGTGCATTACCGAGTGGGCCCAGTGATATCTCTCCTTCATACGGAGTGACAAATCCCAGTCTCGATCTGTGTCAACCCAACAGACACTTTCGGAGATACCTGTAATGCACCTTTATAGTCACCCAGTTACGTTGTGACGTTTGATACACCCAAAGCACTCCTACGGTATCCGGGAGTTACATGATCTCATGGTTAAAGGAAAATATACTTGACATTAGAAAAGCTCTAGCAAATGAACTACACGATCTCACGCTATGCTTAGGATTGGGTCTTGTCCATCACATCATTATCCTAATGATGTGATCCCGTTATCAATGACATCCAATGTCCATAGCCAGGAAACCATGACTATCTATTAATCAACGAGCTAGTCAACTAGAGGCTCACTAGGGACATGTTGGTGTCTGTTATTCACACATGTATTACGATTTCCGGATAACACAATTATAGCATGAATAAAGACAATTATCATGAACGAAGAAATATAATAATAATGCTTTTATTATTGCCTCTAGGGCATATTTCCAACAGTCTCCCACTTGCACTAGAGTCAATAATCTAGTTACATTGTGATGAATCGAACACCCATGGAATTCTGGTGTTGATCATGTTTTGCTCTAGGGAGAGGTTTAGTCAACGGATCCGCTACATTCAGGTCCGTACGCACTTTACAAATCTCTATGTCTCCATCTTGAACATTTTCACGAATGGAGTTGAAGCGACGCTTGATGTGCCTTGTCTTCCTGTGAAACCTGGACTCCTTGGCAAGTGCAATAGCTCCAGTGTTGTCACAGAAGAGCTTGATCGGCCCCGACGCATTGGGTATGACTCCTAGGTCGGTGATGAACTCCTTCACCCAAATTGCTTCATGTGCTGCCTCCGAGGCTGCCATGTACTCCGCTTCACATGTAGATCCCGCCACGACGCTCTGCTTGCAACTGCACCAGCTTACTGCCCCACCATTCAAAATATACACGTATCCGGTTTGTGACTTAGAGTCATCCAGATCTGTGTCGAAGCTAGCGTCGACGTAACCCTTTACGACGAGCTCTTCGTCACCTCCATAAACGAGAAACATTTCCTTAGTCCTTTTTAGGTACTTCAGGATATTCTTGACCGCTGTCCAGTGTTCCTTGCCGGGATTACTTTGGTACCTTCCTACCAAACTTACGGCAAGGTTTACATCAGGTCTGGTACACAGCATGGCATACATAATAGAACCTATGGCTGAGGCATAGGGGATGACACTCATCTCTTCTATATCTTCTGCCATGGTCGGACATTGAGCTGAGCTCAATTTCACACCTTGCAAAACAGGCAAGAACCCTTTCTTGGACTGATCCATTTTGAACTTCTTCAAAATCTTATCAAGATATGTGCTTTGTGAAAGACCTATGAGGCGTCTCGATCTATCCCTATAGATCTTGATGCCTAATATATAAGCAGCTTCTCCAAGGTCCTTCATTGAAAAACTCTTATTCAAGTAGGCCTTAATGCTGTCCAAAAGTTCTATATCATTTCCCATCAAAAGTATGTCATCTACATATAGTATGAGAAATGCTATAGAGCTCCCACTCACTTTCTTGTAAACACAGGCTTCTCCATAAGTCTGTGTGAACCCAAACGCTTTGATCATCTCATCAAAACGAATGTTCCAACTCCGAGATGCTTGCACCAGCCCATAAATCGAGCGTTGGAGCTTTCACACCTTGTCAGCATTCTTAGGATCGACAAAACCTTCCGGCTGCATCATATACAATTCTTCCTTAAGGACACCATTAAGGAATGCTGTTTTGACGTCCATTTGCCAAATTTCATAATCATAAAATGCGGCAATTGCTAACATGATTCGGACGGACTTCAGCTTCGCTACCGGTGAGAAAGTCTCATCGTAGTCAACCCCTTGAACTTGTCGATAACCCTTAGCGACAAGCTGAGCTTTATAGATGGTCACATTACCATCCGCGTCTGTCTTCTTCTTAAAGATCCATTTATTTTCTATGGCTCGCCGTTCAACAGGCAAGTCAGTCAAAGTCCACACTTCGTTTTCATACATGGATCCTATCTCGGATTTTATGGCTTCTAGCCATTTGTCGGAATCCGGGCCCGCCATCGCTTCTTCATAGTTCGAAGGTTCACTGTTGTCTAACAACATGATTTCCAAGACAGGGTTGCCGTACCACTCTGGTGCGGAATGTGTCCTTGTGGACCTTCGAATTTCAGTAGGAGCTTGATCAGAAGTATCTTGATCATCATCATTAGCTTCCTCTCTAGTCGGTGCAGGCACCTCAGGAACATTTTCTTGAGTTGCGCCATTTTCCGGTTCAAGAGGTAATACTTCATCAAGCTCTACTTTCCTCCCACATACTTCTTTCGAGAGAAACTCTTTCTCCAGAAAGGACCCATTCTTGGCAACAAGGATCTTGCCTTCGGATCTGAGGTAGAAGATATACCCAACAGTTTCTTTAGGGTATCCTATGAAGACGCATTTTTCCGATTTGGGTTCGAGCTTTTCAGGTTGAAGTTTCCTGACATAAGCATCGCATCCCCAAACTTTTAGAAATGATAGCTTAGGTTTCTTCCCAAACCACAATTCATACGGTGTCGTCTCAACGGATTTCGACGGTGCCCTATTTAAAGTGAATGCGGCAGTCTGTAAAGCATAGCCCCAAAAAGATAGTGGTAAATCGGCAAGAGACATCATAGATCGCACCATATCTAATAGAGTGCGATTATGATGTTCGGACACACCATTACGCTGAGGTGTTCCAGGCGGCGTGAGTTGTGAAACTATTCCACATTTTCTTAAGTGTGTACCAAACTCGTGACTCAAGTATTCTCCTCCACGATCTGATCGTAGAAACTTGATTTTCTTGTCACGTTGATTCTCAACTTCACTCTGAAATTCCTTGAACTTTTCAAAGGTCTCAGACTTGTGTTTCATTAAGTAGACATACCCATATCTACTCAAGTCATCAGTGAGGGTGAGAACATAACGATAGCCACCGCGAGCCTCAACACTCATTGGACCGCACACATCAGTATGTATGATTTCCAATAAGTTGGTTGCTCGCTCCATTGTTCCTGAGAATGGAGTCTTGGTCATTTTACCCATGAGGCATGGTTCGCACGTGTCAAATGATTCGTAATCAAGAGACTCTAAAAGTCCATCAGCATGGAGCTTCTTCATGCGTTTGACACCTATGTGACCAAGGCGGCAGTGCCACAAGTATGTGGGACTATCACTATCAATCTTACATCTTTTGGTACTTACACTATGAATATGTGTAGCATTACGCTCGAGATTCATAAAGAATAAACCATTCACCATCGGAGCATGACCATAAAACATATCTCTCATATAAATAGAACAACCATTATTCTCGGATTTAAATGAGTAGCCATCTCGAATTAAACGAGATCCTGATACAATGTTCATGCTCAAACTTGGCACAAAATAACAATTATTGAGGTTCAAAACTAATCTCGTAGGTAAATGTAGAGGTAGCGTGCCGACGGTGATCACATCGACCTTGGAACCATTCCCGACGCGCATCGTCACCTCGTCCTTCGCCAGTCTCCGTTTATTCCGCAGCTCCTGCTGTGTGTTACAAATATGAGCAACGGCACCGGTATCAAATACCCAGGAGTCACTACGATTACTGGTAAGGTACACATCAATTACATGTATATCAAATATACCTTTGGTTTTGCCGGCCTTCTTGTCCGCTAAGTATTTGGGGCAGTTCCGCTTCCAGTGACCACTTTCCTTGCAATAAAAGCACTCAGTCTCGGGCTTGGGTCCATTCTTTGGCTTCTTCCCGGCAGCTTGCTTGCTGGGCGTGGCAACTACCTTGCCGTCCTTCTTGAAGTTCTTTTTACCCTTGCCTTTCTTGAACTTAGTGGTTTTATTGACCATCAACACTTGATGTTCCTTCTTGACTTCTACCTCTGCTGATTTCAGCATAGCAAATACTTCAGAAATGGTCTTTTCCATCCCCTGCATATTGAAGTTCATCACAAAGCTCTTGTAGCTTGGTGGAAGCGACTGGAGGATTCTGTCAATGACCGCATCATCCGGGAGATTAACTCCCAGCCGAGTCAAGCGGTTATGTAACCCAGACATAGTGAGTATGTGCTCACTGACAGAACTATTTTCCTCCATCTTACAGCTGAAGAATTTGTCGGAGACTTCATATCTCTCGACCCGGGCATGAGCTTGGAAAACCATTTTCAGCTCTTCGAACATCTCATATGCTCCATGTCTCTCAAAAAGCTTTTGGAGCCCCGGCTCTAGGCTGTAAAGCATGCCGCACTAAACGAGGGAGTAGTCATCGGAACGTGCCTGCCAAGCGTTCATAACGTCTTGTTCTGCAGGGAGAACAGGTGCATCACCTAGCAGTGCTTGTAGGACATAATCTTTCTTGGCAGCTATGAGGATGATCCTCAGGTTCCGGACCCAGTCCGTGTAGTTGCTGCCATCGTCTTTCAGCTTGGTTTTCTCTAGGAACGCGTTGAAGTTGAGGACTACGTTGGCCATTTGATCTACAAGACATATTGTAAAATATTTAGACTAAGTTCATGATAATTAAGTTCATCTAATCAAATTATAATGAACTCCCACTCATATTTGACATCCCTTTGGTCATCTAAGTGTTACACGATCCGAGTCGACTAGGCCGTGTCCGATCATCACGTGAGACAGACTAGTCATCGTTGGTGAACATTCTCATGTTGATCGTATCTTCCATACGACTCGTGTTCGACCTTTCGGTCTCCGTGTTCCGAAGCCATGTCTGTACATGCTAGGCTCGTCAAGTTAACCCTAAGTGTTTTCGTTGTGTAAAACTGTCTTACACCCGTTGTATGTGAACGTAAGAATCTATCACACCCGATCATCACGTGGTGCTTCGAAACGACGAACTGTAGCAACGGTGCACAGTTAGGGGAGAACACTTCTTGAAATTTTGTAAGGGATCATCTTATTTACTACCGTCGTCCTAAGTAAACAAGATGCATAAAACATAATAAACATCACATGCAATTATATAAAATAGTGACATGATATGGCCAATATCATATAGATCCTTTGATCTTCATCTTCGGGGCTCCATGATCATCTTGTCACCGGCATGACACCATGATCTCCATCATCATGATCTCCATCATTGTGTCTTCATGAAGTTGTCACGCCAACGACTACTTCTACTTCTATGACTAACGCGTTTAGTAATAAAGTAAAGTAGTTTACATGGCGTTCTTCAATGACACGCAGGTCATACAAAAAATAAAGACAACTCCTATGGCTCCTGCCGGTTGTCATACTCATCGACATGCAAGTCGTGATTCCTATTACAATAGCATGAACATCTCATACATGACATATAGATCATTCATCATTCATCACAACTTTGGCCATATCATATCACAAAGCACTTGCTGCAAAAACAAGTTAGACGTCCTCTAATTGTTGTTGCATGTTTTACGTGGCTGAAGTAGGGTTCTACCAAGAACGTTTTCTTACCTACGTGAAACCACAACGTGATTTGTCAACTTCTATTTACCCTTCATAAGGACCCTTTTCATCGAATCCGCTCCAACTAAAGTGGGAGAGACAGACACCCGCCAGCCACCTTATGCAACTTGTGCATGTTAGTCGGTGGAACCGGTCTCACGTAAGCGTACGTGTAAGGTTGGTCCGGGCCGCTTCATCCCACAATACCGCTGAAGCAAGATAAGACTAGTAGCGGCAAGAAAGTTGACAAATCTACGCCCACAACAAATTGTGTTCTACTCGTGCAAGAAGAACTACGCATAGACCTAGCTCTGATACCATTGTTGGGGAACGTTGCAGAAAACAAAATTTTTCCTACGGTTTCACCAAGATCCATCTATGAGTTCATCTAGCAACGAGTGATTAGATGCATCTACGTACCTCGTAGATCGCGAGCGGAAGCGTTCAAAGAAAGGGGATGATGTAGTCGAACACGACGTGATCCAAATCACCGGAGATCCTAGCACCGAACGAACGGCACCTCTGCGTTCAACACACGTACGGAACAACCACGTCTCCTCCTTCTTTATCCAGCAAGGGGAGAGGAGAGGTTGAGGGAGATGGCACCAGCAGCAGCACGACGGCGTGGTGTTGATGGAGCTGCAGTACTCCGGCAGAGCTTCGCTAAGCACTATGGAGGAGGAGGTGTTGGAGAGGGAGAAGGAGGCAACCAAAGGCCAAGGTATGAAGTCCCTCCTCTCCCCCACTATATATATAGGAGGGCCAAGGGGGGTTGGCCGTCCCTAGGAGATCCAATCTCCTAGGGGGGCGGCGGTCAAGGGTGGTTTCCCTCCCCCCCAAGGCACCTAGGAGGTGCCTTCCCCTCCTAGGACTCTTCCCCCCTCAAACCCTAGGCGCATGGGCCTATGTGGGGCTGGTGCCCTTGGCCCATGTAGGCCAAGGAGCACCCCCTACAGCCCATGTGCCCCCCCCGGGACAGGTGGACCCACCCGGTGGACCCCCGGGACCCTTCCGGTGGTCCCGGTACAATACCGATAACCCCGAAACTTGTCCCGATGCCCGAAACAGGACGTCCCATATATAAATCTTTACCTCCGGACCATTCCGGAACTCATCGTGACGTCCGGGATCTCATCCGGGACTCCGAACAACATTCGGGTTACTGCATATACATATCCCTACAACCCTAGCATCACTGAACCTTAAGTGTGTAGACCCTACGGGTTCGGGAGACATGCAGACATGACCGAGATCGCTCTCCGGTCAATAACCAACAACGGGATTTGGATACCCATGTTGGCTCCCACATGCTCCACGATGATCTCATCGGATGAACCACGATTTCGAGGATTTAATCAACCCCGTATACAATTCCCTTTGTTAATCGATATGTTACTTGCCCGAGATTCGATCGTCGGTATCCCAATACCTCGTTCAATCTCGTTACCGGCAAGTCACTTTACTCGTACTGTAATGCATGATCTCGTGACCAGACACTTGGTCACTTTGAGCTCATTATGATGATGCATTACCGAGTGGGCCCAGTGATATCTCTCTGTCATACGGAGTGACAAATCCCAGTCTCGATCCGTGTCAACCCAACAGACACTTTCGGAGATACCTGTAATGCACCTTTATAGTCACCCAGTTACGTTGTGACGTTTGATACACCCAAAGCACTCCTACGGTATCCGGGAGTTACACGATCTCATGGTCAAAGGAAAAGATACTTGACATTAGAAAAGCTCTAGCAAACGAACTACACGATCTCACGCTATGCTTAGGATTGGGTCTTGTCCATCACATCATTATCCTAATGATGTGATCCCGTTATCAATGACATCCAATGTCCATAGCCAGGAAACCATGACTATCTATTGATCAATGAGCTAGTCAACTAGAGGATCACTAGGGACATGTTGGTGTCTGTTATTCACACATGTATTACGATTTCCGGATAACACAATTATAGCATGAATAAAGACAATTATCATGAACAAATAAATATAATAATAATGCTTTTATTATTGCCTCTAGGGCATATTTCCAACAGTACACGTACCCAGAACGGGCCGTACGGGGACATGGGAAAAAAGCCCATGTCGCACGGATTCGTCCCTCCCCCACACCTCTCCTTCATCCACTTAGGTTCAGATGCTACGGCAAAATTCTACATGGCTAAGTCATGGTGAAAAGATATGGCGAAGACGATTCATGTGTATGCCATTGTCACAGGCTACACGGACCCGTAACGGGTGGTATGAGACAAGGGAAAAAAGTTCCCGACGCCCGTCGTGGACGGAGCTCCACACAAGCCATGGAAAACAGGGCAAAAGCACAGACGATTCTACGATCCATACACAGACCAGTACACGTACCCAGAACGGGCCGTACAGGCATACGGGAAAAAAAAGTTCCGGACGCCCGTCGTGGACAGAGCTGTACGTGTGCCATAGAAAACATGGCAAAAGCACAGATGATTCCATGATCCGTACACGGACTAGTACATGTACCCAGAACGGGCCGTATGGGGACACGGGAAAAAAAGCCCCATGTCGCACGGATTCGTCCCTCCCCCACACCTCTCCTTCATCCACTTAGGTTCAGATGCTACGGCAATATTCTACATGGCTAAGTCATGGTGAAAAGATATGGCAAAGACGATACATGTGTATGCCATCGTCACAGGCTACACGGACCCGTAACGGGTGGTATGAGACAAGGGAAAAAAAGTTCCCGATGCCCATCGTGGACGGAGCTGCACATGTGCCATGGAAAACAGGGCAAAAGCAAAGACGATTCCACGATCCGTACACGGACCAGTACACGTACCCAGAACGGGCCGTACAGGCACACGGGACAAAAATGTTCCCAATGCCCATCGTGGACGGAGCTGTACGTGTGCCATGGAAAACATGGCAAAAGCACAGACGATTCCACGATCCGTACACGGACCAGTACACGTACCCAGAACGGGCCGTACGGGGACACGGGAAAAAAGCCCCATGTCGCACGGATTCGTCCCTCCCCCACACCTCTCCTTCATCCACTTAGGTTCAGATGCTACGGCAAAATTCTACATGGATAAGTCATGGTGAAAAGATATGGCAAAGACGATTCATGTGTATGCCATCGTCACAGGCTACACGGACCCATAACGGGCGGTATGAGACAAGGGAAAAAAAAGTTCCTGACGCTCGTCGTGGACGGAGCTGTACGTGTGCCATGGAAAAGATGGCAAATGCACAGACGATTCCACAACCCGTACACGGACCAGTACACGTACCCAGAACGGGCCGTACGGGGACACGGGAAAAAAAAGCCCCATGTCGCACGGATTCGTCCCTCCCCCACACCTCTCCTTCATCCACTTAGGTTCAGATGCTACGCCAAAATTCTACATGGCTAAGTCATGGTGAAAAGATATGGCAAAGACGATTGATGTGTATGCCATCGTCACAGGCTACACGGACCCATAACGGGTGGTATGAGACAAGGGAAAAAAAGTTCCCGACGCCCGTCGTGGACGGAGTTGCACACGTGCCATGGAAAACAGGGCAAAAGCACAGACGATTCCACGATCCGTACACGGACCAGTACACGTACCCAGAACGGGCCGTACAAGCACACAGGAAAAAAAAGTTCCCGACGCCCGTCGTGGACGGAGCTGTACGTGTGCCATGGAAAACATGGCAAAAGCACAGACGATTCCACGATCCGTACATGGACCAGTACACGTACCCAGAACGGGCCGTACGGGGACACAGGAAAAAAAGCCCCATGTCGCACGGATTCGTCCCTCCCCCACACCTCTCCTTCATCCACTTAGGTTCATATGCTACGGCAAAATTCTACATGGCTAAGTCATGGTGAAAAGATATGGCAAAGATGATTCATGTGTATGCCATCGTCACAGGCTACACGGACCCGTAACGGGTGGAATGAGACAAGGGAAAAAAAAGTTCCCGACGCCCGTCGTGGACGGAGCTGTACGTGTGCCATGGAAAACATGGCAAAAGCATAGACGATTCCACGATCTGTACACGGACCATGCACGTACCCAGAACGGGCCGTAAGGGGACACGGGGAAAAAGTGCCCGACGCCCGTCGTGGACGGAGCTGCACGCGTGCCATGGAAAACAGGGCTAAAGCACTGATGATTCCACGATCCGTACATGGACGCGTGCACGTAACAAGAACGTGTACGAGGTGTCCGGGAAAAACGGCCCATAATCCATGAAATTGCGCCTAGACTAGCTCCCAAAGGGCTAAAAACGCTGCCATGGCAGCCAAAACATTTGTCATGGCAAAAAAAACCCTGCCACGGCAACGTTTCGAAATAGTGTACCCCTCCTTCACAAACTGAAGGGCACGGTTCCCATGGGGGGCTAAAACCCTCAGGTACTCTGGGGGAGGAGGGGTCCTCCCGGTTGGGCGGATGGAACTCGGTTGGTTTTTCGTATGAAAAACACTCGTTTTCGCGTAGCCCAACTCCTTCCCAACGTTGCCTCGGATGTCCCGTCGTTATGCCATCACGAAGGTGTTGGCCCGGTCCCGTGTATGTCTCGTGAGAAATCCTGACCCAACAGCCGAACGTGGCCCGGGAAACAGGAAATTACCCCGTTTCGCACATGGTCCGACTGACGGTAAACAGTCGCAACACTGTCTCTTGAATGTCGCCTTCGGAAACCGTTGCTCCCCGGGGGCAACATCATCGCTGGCCTGGTCCATTGTACGTCTCACATGAAATTCTCACCCAACAGCTGAATGTGGCTCAGGAAATAGGAAAGTAGCCTGCTGTGTGCATGATAAGACCGCTGGACAACGTTGCACCGACGTCCCGCGTTTGGAAAATCGTTGCACCCATAACTCTGTTGTTGTGGGAGCGACCCACGCATGATTTGTCCTTGCAGGACGCCTTCGTGCAAGTGATCCTCCCGTGCTTTGCACAGAAGGAGGCTTGGTTGGTTTGACCGCTTGTTGGCTACTAAGCGCATGAGCAGCTTTGGACCCGTGTCTGCCGGTAGATCCCCCATTGTACTACGGCCGACTACCGGCGCCGTGTCCCATCAATTGTGTGACTTTTAATCGCTAGATTAAGAGTGCTTGCGTGCTAGTACCCGACCTACGGGAAGTGGTGCTTCGTACAAAATTTACCTCGCGGCGGACGCTGATGGATTCATGTACCTAGGGTAGGGTCATAGGCCTGACCTAGATGTCCTACCCAAGGACACCCTTAGAAGAGATCACCTTCCAGTCGACCAACGAAGAACCCACTTGACTGACTAGAAGGACTCGACCATGGAGACTCACTCGACCATGAAGATACACTCGACCACCAGAAGGTCAGAAGGCACTCTGCACTGCAACGGCCTGTAATTGAATAGACTTAATGATAGTTAAGGCACTTTATGTGGGGTGTTACCAGTAACGTCCCAGACTTAATGTACTTAAATCCCTTCATTATGTGGGCTGGCAGGGGTCCTGGCACACTCTATATAAGCCACCCCCCTCCACAGGCAGAGGGGTTCGCACTCTTGTAACACCTATACACATAATCCACTCGACCGCCTCAGGGCTCCGAGACGTAGGGCTTTTACTTCCTCCGAGAAGGGCCCGAACTCGTACATCGCTTGTGTTTACAACCTCTCCATAGCTAGGACCTTGCCTCTCCATACCTACCCCCACTCTACTGTCAGACTTAGAACCACGACAGTTGGCGCCCACCTTGGGGCCGGTGTTTTAGCGATTTTGTGGAGAAGTTGCGGTATTTTCGAGTACTTTCATCATGATGACTGCTGGAGTTTTGGTCGAGGGGCACGAGATCCGTCTTGGCGCTCTCACCTTTGTTGCCGACGACTCCGCGTGGCTCTAGGAGGCTCCACTCGACGTTGATGCGCTCCCCGTCCGCGGTGCGACGCATTTTCGCGCATGTGTCCGCGGCGTTCTGCTGCGGCAACCGTCGGCCCCCTATCGGTCGACTCATTTATCGGTCACCCGTCTGGCCTCCCACCAGCGCAGGCGCTCTGGTCGGTCGAGGCTTCAGCGGTGGGTGAAGCACGCGGTGGCTCGCCAAACGGCCATCGCACAAGTTGCGGCAATCGAGCCCGACGAATCTCTCTATGACCTGTTCGATCTGTCGACTGGTTCCGTAGAGACTGCATCCGAATGCGATAGCAGTGATCCAGCGGCGGAAATTCTCATGGTCGACGGGCCCCGCAGTCCTCCCGGCTTCGCCCATGGTGGCGGAGCGGGCGGTGGAGGTGACCCCGCACAGGACCACGAGGAGTACCAGCCCGAGACACTCGACTCTCTGCAGAGAGAAGAGCTTCGCCGCAGGAACATGGATGCCCTGCATACTCCCATTGCGGGAGAAACCACCGAGGCTCGCGCCTTGGAGGAGGCACGTTTGGCCAATGTGGCTGAACGCGCTCGTCTGGAGAACCTTCAGCGAGCACTCGACGAGCGCGCGCGGCGAGGAGTTCCCGAAGCCAGTCGACGTCGACTCTTCCCGCCAACTCAGGTATACCGCACGCCAATTCAGAATTTAGCAGCTGCAACCCGTATAGCAGAGTCCATCCAGCCTTCACAGTCGGAAGCTGGGAGAGGCTTGATGCAGATCAGAGATTTGCTTCGAGCAGCAGGGGACCAGAACTCAGCCGTGTCGCAGTCGCGCAACAGAATTCACAGTCGATCCGTCGCTGCGAATACGGTTCAGTCGGCTCACAGTCCCAGATCGCCTCCGCGGCGAGAAGGGCGCGACAACCAGCGAGATCAGTATGGAGACCGACACGACCGAGATGACAGGCGTCGAGTGCCCGTTTCCCCTCCGAGGGAAGGGTCTTATGCTCCTCGGCGACAGGATGATAGGCGTCAGTTCAGTGCGGGGCGAAGAGTTCTAGTCGACCCCAGGGAACCAGCTTCGACGCGCGATCCATTATCGTGCAAGGCTTGGTCGACCGGAATAGAGCCCATCGAGGTGGACCCGAGAGAGATGCACCCACGAGCAGTCGAGTGCATGTTTCTGGTCCAGAGTGTTTTAGCAGGGCTATCAGAGCCGCAGTGATTCCCCCCAATTTCAGGTTGGCGACAGGAGTCAGCAAATTCACTGGGGAGTCCAAGCCTGAAACTTGGCTTGAGGACTACCGAGTGGCTGTTCAGATTGGTGGTGGGAATGACGAGGTGGCCATGAAGCATTTGCCCCTCATGCTGGAAGGTTCAGCCAGAGCGTGGTTGAATCAGTTACCTCCTAGCAGTATTTACACTTGGGAAGATTTGTCCCGAGTGTTCGTCAGAACTTTTGAAGGAACTTGCAAGCGACCAGCTAGTTTGACAGAGCTGCAAGTTTGTGTGCAGAAGACCAATGAGACTCTCAAAGAGTACATTCAGAGGTGGATCACTCTGCACCATACTGTGAAAAATGTGTCTGATCATCAAGCAGTTTGTGCCTTCAAAGATGGCGTCAAGAATAGGGAATTGAGTCTGAAGTTTGGTCGAACCGGGGACATGACCCTGAGTCGAATGATGGAGATTGCTACCAAGTACGCCAATGGCGAGGAAGAGGACCGACTCCGAAGCGGCAAGTATAAGCCAAGTCAGTCGGAGAAGGGAAATTCCAGTCGGAAACAGAAGCGGAAAGCCGAGCCAGCAACTCCTGGAGAGGCCCTGGCCGTGACTCAGGGAAAGTTCAAAGGGAAGCCAAAAGGATCCTGGAATCCTAAGAAAGTAAAGGATAAAGAAGGAAACGACGTGATGGATATGCCATGCCACATCCACACGAAGAAAGATGAAGAGGGCAACATCATTTACCCAAAGCACACCACTCGCCAGTGTCGACTCCTGATCCAGCAGTTTCAGGGAAAACAGTCTAAGGACAAGGAGAAGGAGTCAGACAAGGCCGGAGACAAAGAGGACAGTGAGGAAGAATATCCACATGTCAACTCCACTCTGATGATCTTCGCGGATGTGGAAAGCAAGAGTCGACTGAAAGTCATTAACCGTGAGGTGAATATGGTTGCCCCAGCAAAACCAAGTTATCTGAGATGGTCCCAAACACCCATCACATTCGACCAATCTGATCACCCGACTCATATTGCCACCCCTGGGAGGCAAGCTTTGGTGGTCGATCCAGTTGTCGAAGGCACTCGACTGACGAAAGTGCTGATGGACGGTGGTAGTGGGCTGAACTTGTTGTATGCAGACACACTGAAAGGAATGGGCATCCCGATGTCCCGACTGAGCACCAGCAACATGAGTTTCCACGGAGTCATACCAGGGAAGAAAGCCAACTCACTCGGCCAAATAGCTCTGGACGTGGTTTTTGGCGACTCAAAGCATTTTCGCAAGGAAAAGTTGACCTTTGAGGTTGTGGATTTTCAGAGCGCGTACCACGCCATTTTGGGGAGGCCCGCCTATGCACGGTTCATGGCTCGACCATGTTACGTGTACCTCAAACTGAAAATGCCAGGTCCCAAAGGAGTGATCACTATCACTGGCGATTGGAAAAAGGCAGAAGAGTGCTTTCAGAAGGGCTCGAAGATTGCCGATTCCCAGGTGACAGCGGTCGAGTTTGAAGAATACAAGCAAAACGCAGATCCGAGTGATTTGTTGCGATCCAAGAAACCAGCCACAGAATCTGCATTTCAGTCGTCTGGTGAGACGAAGCCTGTTCACATTCACCCGACCGACCCCAATGCAGCCCCGACCCACATCTCCACGACACTCGACCCGAAATAGGAAGAAGCGCTCATCCAGTTCCTCCGTGAGAACTGGGACATTTTTGCATGGAAGCCAGCTGACATGCCAGGTGTTCCCAGGGGACTGGCTGAGCATCGCCTCAGAGTCGACAAATCAGCAAAACCAGTCAAAGAGCATCTTCGGCGGTCCGCCGTCCAGAAGAGAAAAGCTATTGGTGAGGAAGTGGCTCGACTGTTGGCGGCAGGATTTATCCGAGAGATATACCACTCCGAGTGGCTCGCTAATGTCGTCATGGTTCCCAAGAAGGACAACTCACTCCGCATGTGCATTGACTTCAAGCACATCAATTGGGCCTGCCCGAAAGATCATTTTCCTCTCCCTCGCATAGATCAAATTGTTGACTCGACCGCGGGATGTGAGAGATTGTCTTTTCTAGACGCATATTCCGGGTATCATCAGATCCGTCTGTATGGACCCGACGAAATAAAAACAGCTTTCATCACTCCATTCGGGTGCTTCTTCTATATCACCATGCCATTCGGCCTCAAGAATGCTGGAGCCACATTTATGCGAATGATTCAGAAGTGTCTTCTCACTCAAATCAGTCGGAATGTGGAAGCGTATATGGATGATATCGTCGTTAAGTCGCGAAAAGGTTCCGACCTGCTTGCTGACCTCGCCGAAACATTTGCCAACCTCAGAAGGTATGATATCAAGCTCAATCCATCGAAGTGCACATTCGGAGTTCCTGGTGGAAAGTTACTCAGTTTTCTCATTTCCGAGCGAGGGATCGACGCTAATCCAGAGAAGATCGGCACTATTCTCCGAATGAAACGCCCTGTGCGAGTGCACGATGTCTAGAAGCTTACTGGATGCTTGGCCGCATTAAGTCGATTCATCTCATGACTCGGTGAAAAGGCATTGCCTCTTTACCGACTGATGAAGAAGGCAGACAAGTTCGAGTGGACTCCAGAAGCTGATGCAGCGTTTGCCGAGCTAAAAGCTCTGCTCTCCACCCAGCCGGTGCTTGCTGCTCCAATCAGCAAAGAGCCTCTGTTGCTTTATATTGCAGCCACAGGACAAGTCGTCAGTACAGTACTTACGGTCGAGCGGGAAGAAGAAGGAAAAGCCTTCAAAGTTCAGCGCCCGGTGTATTATTTGTCTGAAGTCTTGACTCCATCCAAGCAGAGATATCCTCATTATCAGAAGCTTGTGTATGGAATATACATGACCACGAAGAAGGTTGCTCATTATTTCTCTGATAATTCTATCACAGTCGTCAGCGACGCCCCACTATCAGAGATTCTGCACAATAGAGATGCAACTGGTCGAGTGGCGAAATGGGCGATTGAACTTCTTCCCCTTGATATCAAGTTTGAGGCAAAGAAAGCCATTAAGTCCCAGGCAATAGCAGATTTCCTCGCCGAGTGGATTGAACAACAGCAGCCGACTGAAGTTCACTCGAAGCATTGGACCATGTTCTTCGATGGCTCTAAGATGCTGAATGGTTCTGGTGCTGGGGTTGTTCTGGTTTCCCCCAGAGGAGATAAGCTTAGGTATGTGCTCCAGATTCACTTTGATTCCTCCAACAATGAGGCAGAGTATGAGGCCCTTTTATATGGATTGCGCATGGCCATCTCACTCGGCGTCCGTCGCCTGATGGTTTATGGCGATTCAGATTTAGTGGTCAACCAGGTGATGAAGGAGTGGGACGTGAGAAGCCCAGCCATGACTGGATACTGCAATGCAGTGATGAAGCTGGAAAAGAAGTTCGAGGGGTTGGAGCTCCATCACATCCCCCGACTGAAAAATCAAGCAGCAGATGATCTGGCAAAGATAGGTTCCAAAAGTGAAGCCATTCCGAGTGGTGTGTTTTTGGAGCATATACACACTCCGTCAGTTAAAGAGGATCCCTTCACAGAGGAAGCTCCACAGCCCAAGAGTGCCACAGATTCGACTAAGGTTGAGGTCCCAGCAGTGGTCGACTTGGTCATGGAGGTTTTAGTGGTCACTCCCGACTGGACAATTCCCTATATCGCGTATATCCTGAGAAAAGAGCTCCCAGAGGATGAGGAAGAGGCTCGGCAGATCGTCCGTCGATCCAAAGCCTTTACCATTATCAAAGGGCAGCTGTATAGAGAAAGCCCGACTGGGGTTGGTCAAAAATGCATAACGCCAGAAGAAGGTCGAATCATTCTCAATGATATCCACTCGGGGACCTGTGGTCACCATGCGTCCTCTCGGACCATTGTAGCCAAAGCATACCGAGCTGGATTTTACTGGCCAAGGGCGAATGAGATGGCAAAGGAAATAGTGGACAAGTGCGAAGGATGTTAGTTCTACTCCAATATGTCACACAAGCCCGCGTCAGCTCTGAAGACCATTCCACTCGTCTGGCCGTTCGCATTATGGGGGTTGGACATGGTCGGTCCCTTGAGAACAGGTCGAAGTGGTTTCACGCACGTACTGGTCGCAGTCGACAAGTTCACGAAGTGGATTGAGGCTAAACCAATCAAGAATCTTGACGCCGGTACTGCGGTTACCTTCATCAGAGAGCTGACGTTCAGATATGGAGTCCCGCACAGCATCATTACGGATAATGGGTCGAACTTTGACTTGGAAGAATTCAAGGATTTCTGCAACGCTCAAGGCACACGAGTCGACTACGCTTCGGTCGCTCATCCGCAGTCGAATGGACAAGCAGAGCGAGTCAATGGCTTAATCCTCAAGGGTTTAAAACCCTGACTGATGCGTGATCTCAAGCACGCGGCTGGAGCATGGGTCGACGAACTCCCTTCGGTGCTTTGGGGTTTGCGGACCACACCCAATCGGTCGACCGGAAGAACTCCATTCTTTTTGGTCTATGGAGCTAAAGCAGTCTTGCCGAGTGATCTTCTTCACAATGCTCCTCGAGTTGAACTCTACAACGAAGCAGAAGCTAAGCAAGCGCGTCAGGACGCAGTCGACCTTCTAGAGGAAGAAAGGGAGATGGCTCTGATCCGATCGACCATCTATCAACAGGACTTGCGTCGCTTTCACGCCAGGAATGTGAGGGGTCGAGCCTTCCAAGAAGGAGATCTAGTTCTCCGAGTGGATCAGCAGAAACAACATAAGCTCGCTCCTTCTTGGGAAGGACCCTTCATCGTAACCAAAGTCCTCCACAACGGGGCATATCGTCTCTACAACGTCGAACACAATATCAAAGAGCCCCGAGCTTGGAATGCGGATCTGCTCCGCCCGTATTACACTTAAAGTTTTCCACTCGGATGAGTTGTAATAAAATACTTCTGTAGTTCATGGATTTCGAAATAATAGTGCCATAATTCCTTCATAATTTTTGTCACTTTTTATCCCCCAGCGGGTGGCTTAGCCGCGAATCCGTTTCGCCTAAGTTTGTACAAATCCTACCGAGTGGTAAGCCAGACTTCCACTCGGAGGCTTAGCCGCGAATCCGTTTCGCCTAAGTTATAAAAATCCTACCGAGTGGCAAGCTAGACTTCCACTCGGGGGCTTAGCTGCAGCCCAGTGCTCGCCTAAGTTATTAAAGAAATCCTACCGAGTGAAGAGCAAACCTCTCACTCGGAGGCTTAGCTGCAGCCCAGCGCTCACCTAAGTTATAAAAAATCCTACCGAGTGAAGAGCAAACCTCTCACTCGGGGGCTTAGCTGCAGCCCAGCGCTCGCCTAAGTGATTAAAATCCTACCGAGTGGTAAGCCAGACTTCCGCTCGGAGGCTTAGCCGCGAATCCGTTTCTCCTAAGTTATAAAAATCCTACCGAGTGGCAAGCCAGACTTCCACTCGGGGGCTTAGCTGCAGCCCAGTGCTCGCCTAAGTTATTAAAGAAATCCTACCGAGTGAAGAGCAAACCTCTCACTCGGAGGCTTAGCTGCAGCCCAGCGCTCGCCTAAGTTATAAAAAATCCTACCGAGTGAAGAGCAAACCTCTCACTCAGAGGCTTAGCTGCAGCACAGCGCTCGCCTAAGTTATAAAAAATCCTACCGAGTGAAGAGCAAACCTCTCACTCGGGGGCTTAGCTGCAGCCCAGTGCTCGCCTAAGTGATTAAAATCCTACCGAGTGGTAAGCCAGACTTCCGCTCGGAGGCTTAGCTGCAGTCCAAGTACTCACCTAAGTTATAAAAAATCCTACCGAGTGAAGAGCAAACCTCTCACTCGGGGGCTTAGCTGTAGCCCAGCGCTCGCCTAAGTTATAAAAAAATCCTACCGAGTGAAGAGCAAACCTCTCACTCGGGGGCTTAGCTGCAGCCCAGCGCTCGCCTAAGTTATAAAAAATCCTACCGAGTGAAGAGCAAACCTCTCACTCGGGGGCTTAGCTGCAGCCCAGCGCTCGCCTAAGTTATAAAAAATCCTACCGAGTGAAGAGCAAACTTCTCACTCGGGGGCTTAGCTGCAGCCCAGCGCTCGCCTAAGTTATAAGAAATCCTACCGAGTGAAGAGCAAACCTCTCACTCGGAGGCTTAGCTGCAGCACAGCGCTCGCCTAAGTTATAAAAATCCTACCGAGTGGAGAGCAAACCTCTCACTCAGGGGCTTAGCTGCAGCCCAGCGCTCGCCTAAGTTATAAAAAAATCCTACCGAGTGAAGAGCAAACCTCTCACTCGGGGACTTAGCTACAGCCCAGCGCTCGCCTAAGTTATAAAAAATCCTACCGAGTGAAGAGAAAACCTCTCACTCGGGGGCTTAGCTGCAGCCCAGTGCTCGCCCAAGGAATAAGTCGACTGCAGTGGGCATCTTGCTGTGAACTTGCAAAGGACAATTCGAGCCAAGAGCAATCATATCCAAACATCAAATCCAAGTTTAGGTCGATACCTAAAGGAACCGAGAGTGCTCAGGCACTAAGCCTGTTAAGGTTTATCGGTTACAATTCCACTCGGCATACCGAGGCAAATTTAAAGTGTCGGGCTTAAAGAAAGTTTTTTACCCCTCCTGTGGAGGGCTGGAAGGAGCAACGAACTCGTCGAGGTCGATCCCGTCTGCGATCCGGGTAGCAGCAGCGATGAAAGTTTCCATGAAGGACCTGAAGTCGTGTTTCTTGGTGTTGGCCACTCGGAGAGCCGCCAGCTTCTCTTCTCGCGCGTCCTTGTAGTGGACTCGGGCCAGACACAGGGCAACATCTGCGCCACACCGAGCCGAGGACTTCTTCCACTCTTGCACACGGTCGGGGACCGCGTTTAGTCGAGCCATCAATGACTCGAGGTCATTCTGAAGTGTCGCCCTGGGCCAAAGCGTCGAGTCGATGCGAGAAGTGGCGGCCTTCAGCCTTGCAAGATAGTCCACGACAGCTGCAACGCGGGACTCCAGTCGGAAGACATTCATGGCAACTTCATCATTCACCGGAGAATTGACAGGGTCAAGGTTCGGCTCCAACTGGCTAGTCTCTTCTTCAAAGTTTCGACAGAATTCTGCAAGGACAAAACGCTGAATCAAGACAATGGTCGAATGGAAGCATCACAGTTGAAAATGTTGGTCGAGTGTAAAAGATTACCTTCGAGCATAAGGAACAATTTCTTGGCAAGACCACCCAGGAAGCCTTCCAGGTCATTCTTCTTCCCAATCAACTGGTTGATCTTCTCGGTCAAGGTAGTCTTGTCAGTTTTCAGTCGGTCGACATCCTTGGTGGCAATCGCCAGAGCAGCTTTTAGATTGGTATTTTCCTGTTCAAGCTTGGTGACTGAAGCTAACTTCTCGTCAGCAAGCTTGGTCTTCTCAGCTAGCTCAAGGTCCTTCTTCTTCTGGGCCTCCTTCACCTTGCCTGCAAGTTACAGCAAAGTCAGATTTTGAAACAAATGGAAGGAAAAAGGAGTCGTCGAGGTCTCACCGAACATACCTTTGGTCTCCTCCTTCGCCTTCGTCAGATTCTCCTGCACCAGCTTCAGATCCAGCTCGAGCTGAATGTGCTTCTGCTCCAGTTCGGTATAGAGAGCCGCAAGGTCACAGGATTTCTACGAAGAACCAATCGACAAAATATCAAAGATAATTCACTTCCGAGTGGATAAGAGAAAATCACACGTTTCTAAGACTACAGTCGAAGGCAAGCATTCGACCGTAGTCTCGGGGACTACACCCAGTGGGTGCACTCAGCGTGCCCCCACTAATTCTGTTCAAGACAGAGTCGACCAGTCGACCCCCAAAAAAAAGACGTGCTCTTCAGACTGTAGTCGACTGCAAGCAATCGACCACAGTCTCGGGGACTACACCCAGTGGGTGCACTCAGCGTGCCCCCACCGGTTTCAGAAATCCATTCGATCCAGTCGAATGACGAAAAGCCTTTACTTATAAAGCCTAAGGCCGACTGCCAGCAGTCGACCTTAGCCTTGGGGACTACACCCAGCGGGTGCACTCAGCGTGCCCCCGCTAACATGGAGTTTTTTATCGACACACCCACTGGGTGATTGCTATGGATTTCAGAAAGAAAAAGTTTTGATAGCATATCCTAACAAAACAGGCGGTGGTCGACTGACCTGAACATTGCTTTGAAGGGCGGAGCTAGCGTCATAAGCTACTTGGCTTGCATCCCGGATGATCTTCACCTGCTCCATCATGATCCCCGCTTGGCGTATCGCCTCCTTAGCAGCGCTGGCTTGGTCCTCTGGGACGTGATGTGTTGTGAAGAGCGAAGGTTGTGCAGCACTCGACGAAGTGGGATGAGCACTCGTCAACGGCACCGCGAAAGACACGGTGTGTCGAGTGGGGTTCTCCCCCTCCGTGATCGCAGTCTCGGGCGCCGTCGCATCCTGGGTTGCCTTACCAGTAGACGCCTTCCTGCTCCTCCTATGACTCAGCGGTTCTTCATCCTCATCATCATCATTATCAGGAAGGGTGATAATGTCATTGGGTGGAGCTTCAGAAAAA
>OY997267.1:50667464-50682464 GCA_963921465.1 Triticum timopheevii | reverse complement strand
CGGCCGCGCCGGCGGCCAAAGCCCGGGGGCCCTAGGTGCCCCCGGTGGCCGTCGTCGGCACAGCCGGTACCCACGCGCCGAAAGGCGTGTCCCTCAGGGCACTGCGCTGCAACGGCCTGCGGGCTCCCCATCCGACCTGTCTTGAAACACGGACCAAGGAGTCTGACATGCGTGCGAGTCGACGGGTTCTGAAACCTAGGATGCGCAAGGAAGCTGACGAGCGGGAGGCCCTCACGGGCCGCACCGCTGGCCGACCCTGATCTTCTGTGAAGGGTTCGAGTTGGAGCACGCCTGTCGGGACCCTAAAGATGGTGAACTATGCCTGAGCGGGGCGAAGCCAGAGGAAACTCTGGTGGAGGCTCGAAGCGATACTGGCGTGCAAATCGTTCGTCTGACTTGGGTATAGGGGCGAAAGACTAATCGAACCATCTAGTAGCTGGTTCCCTCCTAAGTTTCCCTCAGGATAGGTGGAGCCCATTACAAGTTCTATCAGGTAAAGCCAATGATTAGAGGCATCAGGGACGCAACGTCCTCGACCTATTCTCAAATTTTAAATAGGTAGGATGGCACGGCTGCTTTGGTGAGCCATGCCACGGAATCGGGTGCTCCAAGTGGGCCATTTTTGGTAAGCAGAACTGGCGATGCGGGATGAACCAGAAGTCGGGTTACGGTGCCCAACTGCGCGCTAACCTAGAACCCACAAAGGGTGTTGGTCAATTAAGACAGCAGGACAGTGGTCATGGAAGTCGAAATCCGCTAAGGAGTGTGTAACAACTCACCTGCCGAATCAACTAGCCCCGAAAATGGATGACGCTGAAGCGCGCGACCCAGACCCGGCCATCTGGGCGAGCGCCATGCCCCGATGAGTAGGAGGGTGCGGCGGCCGCTGCAAAACCCGGGGCACGAGCCCGGGCGGAGCGGTCGTCGGTGCAGATCTTCGTGGTAGTAGCAAATATTCAAATGAGAACTTTGAAGGCCGAAGAGGAGAAAGGTTCCATGAGAACGGCACTTGCACATGGGTAAGCCGATCCTAAGGGACGGGGTAACCCCGGCAGATAGCACGATCACACGCATCCCCCGAAAGGGAATCGGGTTATGATTTCCCGAGCCGGGATGTGGCGGTTGACGGCGACGCTAGAAAGTCCGGAGACGCCGGCGGGGGCCTCGGGAAGAGTTATCTTTTCTGCTTAACGGCCTGCCAACCCTGGAAACGGTTCAGCCGGAGGTAGGGTCCAGTGGCCGGAAGAGCACCGCACGTCACGCGGTGTCCGGTGCGCCCCCGGCGGCCCATGAAAATCTAGAGGACCGAGTACCATTCACGCCCTGTCGTACTCATAACCGCATCAGGTCTCCAAGGTGAACAACCTCTGGCCAATGGAACAATGTAGGCAAGGGAAGTCGGCAAAATGGATCCGTAACTTCGGGAAAAGGATTGGCTCTGAGGAATGGGCTCGGGGGTCCCAGCCCCGAACCCGTCGGCTGTCGGCGGATTGCTCGAGCTGCTCACGCGGCGAGAGCGGGTCACCGGTGCCGGCCGGGGGACGGACCGGGAATCGCCCCTTCGGGGGCTTTCCCCGAGCATGAAACAGTCGACTCAGAACTGGTACGGACAAGGGGAATCCGACTGTTTAATTAAAACAAAGCATTGCGATTGAAAGTGCTTTATATCGACTAGAGGGGGGGGGGGTGAATAGGTGATTTTTATGAAAGTCTTCAAAACGTGAAAGTTATGAAGACAAACGATAGAAATAAACCTATTACCATGCAGCGGAAGGTAGACTACACTAGACAAGCCATAGTCAAGTATTCAATGAAGTGAAAGCACAATGACTTAATAGCAGCAATGTAGTAAGGATCAGGTAGGAAGATATTATGAAGCCATACAGAGCATGCAGTCACTCAGTGAAGACAAAAAGATAGTGCAAACATACAATGACTTCACAAGGAGCAACAATAAGTAAAGGGAAGGGAAGATGAAACCAGTGACTCGTTGAAGACAATGATTTGTTGGACCAGTTCCAGTTGCTGTGACAACTGTACGTCTGGTTGGGGCAGCTAGGTATTGAAACCTTAGGACACACAGTCCCGGACACCCAGTCCTGAACACGCAGCTCAGGACACCCAGTCCTCACCGTATTCCCCTTGAGCTAAGGTCACACAGACCTTGCCCAATCACTCTGGTAAGTCTTCAAGGTAGACTCCCAAACCTTCACAGACTTCGTTCACCGGCAATCCACAATGTCTCTTGGATGCTCAGAACGCGACGCCTAACCGGCTGGAGGATGCACAGTCCTCAAGTGTAATAAGTCTTCAGATCACACAGACAAGAAGACTTAGTGATGCCCAATTCTCTGTGGCTCTGGGTGGTTAGGGCTTGATCCTCGCAAGGAATTCTCTCTCAAAGGCTTCGAGGTGGGTTGCTCTCAAATGACAAAAGCCGTACTCTCAATCTGAGCAGCCAACCATTTATGGTTGTGGGGGGTGGGCTATTTATAGCCACTTGGCAACCCGACCTGATTTGTCCAAAATGACCCTGGGTCACTAAGGAACTGACATGTGTTCCAACGGTCAGATTTCAAACTCACATGACAACTTTACTTGGGCTACAAGCAAAGCTGACTTGTCCGACTCTGGACAAGATTCTCTCTCATAGTCTTCACTCGAAGACATAGGTTTTGGTTAGGCATCACTTCAGTCATTCTGACTGGTTCTCTTGGACCCCACTTAACAGTACGGTGGTTCCTATGACTCAACACAAAAGAAAAAGAACTACGAAAGATCTAAGTCTTCGAGCTCCATAGGCTTCATGTGGTGTCTTCTCTTGTCATAGTCTTCAATGTGAATATCTTCATATACCACCTTTGACTTCAATGTGTTCATACATTTTTAGGGGTCATCTCTGGTAGGAAAACCGAATCAATGAGGGACTTCTACCTGTGTTATCCTGCAATTCTCACAAACACATTAGTCCCTCAACTAGGTTTGTCGTCAATACTCCAAAACCAACTAGGGGTGGCACTAGATGCACTTACAATCTCCCCCTTTTTGGTGATTGATGACAAACTAGTTGAAGTTTTCAACAGGGAATATAATCTGTGAAATTGTAAAGGATAAGGAATTGTCTTCATAAGTTGCAAGGGCTCCCCTTGAAGATGTGCATATAGGTAATTTGCTTTTGGAATGCAAATGCACATGGCAGGTTGTACTTGTGGAGATCCACTTCAACTTATGATGACAATCCACTATGCATGTGAAAGTATATGAAGATAATGACATGCATAATGGAAAATGGACGTCTGCAGAATGATCTAAGTGCGGAATTTATCGTCGCACATGCGGAATTTATCATCGCAAAACAAAGTGGTAGATAAGTAGCAGACGACCATCGAGTTTAGGTGTTACAACTCAAAGAACCAAATGTAGCAAAACGAGAGTTATAAGCACGAAGCAAAATATAAAGCACCCGCCCATATGGACCCGCTTGAAGACTATCAACCTCATATGCTTCTCCCCCTTTTGTCAGTAAGGACCAAAAAGGTTTGAAGACATAGAGCATCTACTCGTTCCCATGCAGAGTAGGTGAAGTAGCAGGGTCGTTGGTGGTGTTTGGCGGTGCTGAAGAGCTTGGAGCAGAGTTGACGCATGCTGAAGGAGGTGGTGGTGAAGTAGCATCATCTTCATCCTCGATAACTCTGGCAGTCACTGTTGCAGCAGATGAAGAGAACTCAGAGTCTTCAAGGGGTGGAGTTCCTAGCAGCACAGCTCTTCGAGGAGGTGTGGAGTCAAACTTGAATCGCTCAGTGAAGCCATCCTCTTGGAGATCATCTTTGGAACACATCATCGTTAGCCCTTTCCATGTACGGCGACAGGTTTCATGGGCAACGAAGGCATTCTTGGTGGAAAGATTGCGAATGCGATTAACTTCCACCAAGAGGCTTTTCATCTGACGCTTCAGCCAGTCATGATGCCTATCCTGTCTCTGATGAAGAGCCACAAGAAGCTCTCGGTCATTGTGAACACGAGTGCGCTTCTTGGGTCTTGGAGCAGTTGTACTATCAGTGGCTTCAGTAGATGCAGGGTGTGGTGCACGTGTAGTGCCAGCCAAAGGATACACCCGAGTGACTACTTCAACTCCTTCAATGTTCTGTGAGAAACTCTGATGCTCTGCATTCTGAAGACTTAGAGGTTCCTTTGCAGGCTTAGGATAGATGGCGTCAGTAGAGATATCCACATCAGGCAGAAAAATCCTATGATTGCGAGCAGATGGCTGATATGAGATATCGGAGTGAAGTTTAATTAGCCGCATTACCCATGGGGCGTAGAACTTCAAGCCAAACAGATCAGAGCCCGATGCAGCAAGTTGGCGGATGAATAAGTCCTGTGCATTGAAGCATTTTCCATGAAGAATATAGAAGACCAAAGTCTTCATTGCACCCTCAAGCTTGGCATTTGGAGAGTGCCCTTTGATAGGCCAGAGAGTTCGCCTGATGATGTGATAGATGGTTCGTGGCAGATACTGAAGGTCTTCAACGAAGAACTCTGTTGGATAAGCAGCATCTTGGGGCAATGGCTTCATCATGCTGAGCATCTGACTCATATCAGGTTCCGGCCTCTTAAAGATGCTCTCAATAGCTTCACTATGCAGCTGACAGCCATGCTCGTAGAGATTGCCAGGAGTGGGCAAACCAGTGAGCTCAATTATGTCAAATGCATTGGCTTCGGGATGAACATTTCCGGTCATCCACTCCAGGACCCAAGTCTTCGGATCTCTTCTGTATCCGCGGATGTGAAGTGTGGCATAGAATTGGAGCAGCAGCTCTTCATTCCAATGCTCTTGGTCAGTAACGAACGGCAGCAGTCCAACTTCCTTGAAGCAATCCAAAGCTTCTTCCAGACAGGGCAGACCAGCTATGGCTTCAATGTCAAGGCGCTTGTGTGGGAAGATGCGACCTTGGTTGTAAAGAATGCATGAGTAATGAGGATAGCTCCAGAACTGATCAGATGATATCCTTTCCCTTGAGTAGGGGTTCCTAGAGCTATCGAAGAATGTGTTGTCTGCCCTGAAGCCATTGATATTGAAGGAGCTAGGTGCTGATGTAGGACCTGGGAACCTTGGCAATCTTGGGATTGGCTTCTGTACCTAAGGCCTGTGCTCAACATGATAGTCGAACTGTGGACTGGCAGCAGACTCAGGAACAGAAGTGACGGGATCAGTGGCTTTGCTGTCTTCTTTTTCCTTTGGGGAGGGCTCCACATTAGCTTCATTGGTGGTTGTGGCAGCCGCAAGATTTTCAAGCACGTTCTCCTTGAGAACTGCTTCTTGGTGGGACAGTGGAGTGGCAACTTGTGGGACTTCATCTTCTGCGGCTGATGCAGCCGGATTGTCTTCAGCAGAGACTTGAGGCCTTGGACCTTTGCGAAGCCTGCGCAACGCGGGCGACACCTGTGGAGTTGGAGTGGGTTGGGCCTCATAGTTTTCTTCCTCTTGTGGGCGATCTGCCCATGAAGCATCCTGTGCAATTGGCGTCAGTGGACGACCAATGCCGATTAGTTCGTTGTTCTAAGGAAGGACCGCACCATCTTCTACATTGTCATGTTGACCAATGTCTTCAGCAGCGATGGGATCGGCTGCTGGAAAGTCTTTAGCTTCATGAGCCTCTGTGGAAGCAGGCTCATGGATAGTCAGTTGGCGTTCATGGCGTTCTGCTTCAGGATAGACCATAGAAATGGGTTCAACTATCAAGGGCTCTGTGGGAGCAGCCCGATCTTTCTTGGTCTTCCTCTTCTTCTTGGAGGGGGCAGTTGGAGAGGCTTCAGAATATTTCCTCTTCCTAGCTTCAGCCTCAGCAGTCCTTGTCTTGTTGAGCTCTGAAGCTGTTGACCGGCTTTTTGGCTTTTAGCCAGTCATTTTAGTTGGGAAGACAATAGGAACTGCTTCCTTCCTTGGTGCGTCAGGTTCAGCCGTAGCAGGCTTCTTCTTCTTCTTTGCGGCCATCCTGGGGTCGATGCCAGGACGCCCAAGGGCCTTGCGCTTCTCAGCCTCATTATAGGCTTGCACACATCTGTCAGCCAGAGTCTTCATGCGCTCACGCGAACCCTGAGCTTCTGCACATTTCTTTACAAAGGCTTCCTTGAGCTCGTGCATCATACTCTTGAAGTTCTTCACTTCCAGCACGCTGAGCTTGGCCATATGCTTCTTGAACTGAGCCTTTTCATAGTCAATCTTTTGCTTCAGTTCAACAATGCGCTGGGCAATAGCAAGTTCTGAAGCAATGGCGCCTTGGAAGGCGACACTGGGGCCAATTGGTAGCTGCAGATCTTCAAAGCTGATGTTTGGCGTGTCAAACCACTCGTTAATGAAGTTGTGGATGATGGTCACATCAAAGAGAGGTAGATCATTGAAGATTTCTGCTTCTTCTTTGCTCTTGATGAGTTGCTCAAAAGCGTCATCTGCTAGATCTTCATCACTTGACAGATCAATGTCGTCATCGCGTAGAATGGCAGCAGCAGTTAGCTCTTGTCCGGTGTGAGGCAGAGGCATCTTGACTTTCTGGGGCTTGGAGATGCGAGATAAGTCTTCGGACTGCACATTGTCCTCAGGAGGTGCAGTTGCTAGTGGCTTCGCCCTTGAGATTTTTGGTGAGGGGGCAGGCTTTGAAGCTTTAGGCTTCTTCATCTTCTTTGTCTTCGGCGCTACAGGAGCTTCTTCTGATTCAGCGTCAGCTGCAGGCTCATTCACTGCAGTCCCTTGACCTAAGATGTGGGTGATGAGGCCTTTAAGGTTGTAGAAAGGACCGATGACATTGGGTTCTGCATCTCGTGTGCCATCTGCCCTTGGTGCTGAGGGACCAGGGTTGAAGTCTAACCCCAAAGTCTTCTTGTTCTGCTTCGCTGAGTTCTGGGCAAACTGGAAGTTGCGCTTGAACAGATTGTCGTCACGACACCATAGTAGTGACGATGGGTGTGCATCAGCTGGCTGTGGCCCACGGACCATGCAGGGATAGAAGCCTTGAGCAATGGCTTCATCTCTGGACCTAGGTAGAAGATTCTTGTATTGGATGTCTCCCCACGGTCTCTTGATGGCATTTTTCTCAGCATATTCTTGGGTTACAAATCGGTATTTGAACCATTGTTCTGCCCAATATCTTCGAATCCATTGGATTCGGGTCTTGCGCTGATTGTAATCCTCTTCAGGATCTGTCTTGTACAGTTCTGAGAGTTCATCTGGCAGATCTCTGGATGTTTCTCCATGACGCTTTCTGCCACCCTTCCTTGCTGCTTTCTCTGAAGCCATAAACTTTAACTTGAAAGGCTTCAACACGTTCAAAGGCTTCAAAGGTTTTCGCTTGCTGGAGCAACAGGAACTGGCTTCGGGAGAATTAATGTGATGCTGTAAGAATTCTGCAAATGAATGCAGACTATGAGAACCAAAGGATTCTCCCACGGACATGTACCTATGACAGCATTAAGATGCGAGGGAAGGGGAAGAGGTCATATGCATTCTCAGAAGATTTTGAAGATAAATCAGTTTAGAAGACATTGACCTCATTTTGCGAAGACATTCACTCATAGATAAGGAGTTGGTTCCAGATTTGTATGAATCCACAGATCAGTACAAGTGAGGAACCTAACTACTTTGTGAAGCATAAGTGAATATACTAGGCATGTTATGAGATGCAGTATGAGAGAGATCTAACTTGTGTGAATAGAAACTACTTGTGGTAGGAAGTGACAAATCCATAGGATCAACGGTGCTGTAAAAAGGAAGTTTTATTTACCACACTAAGAACTGCTAGACGAAGTGGAAGATGAGGCCGAGCAGTTCGATCTTCCGTGCCCTAACTTGGCGATGGAGGACACCTACGGCGACGGCGGAGAGGACGATGTCCGCGGTCGGCGTGAAGACAGCGTCGGAGAGGTTGCGGCAGTGAAGCGCTTCGTCGCCGGCGTCGCCGAGGGCTAGCGGTGGCGCTAGGGTTCGTGCGAGAGTGGAAGAAGAGATAATGACCGCTGTGAAGTGTGTATTCATAGGTACATGGGCGACACTGCGCTATTACACAGGTGCCCCTGGCGATTCGCATCTGAGGAACACGTGGCCATTATGTGGAATTTTGGGGTTTGTTCCACATCCTACGCACGCCTTGATTGTCGGGTGGTCATTCCTAATTCATGTGGAGGAATGAGCATTGAAAACGAACTTAATGGTTGTCTCTGTATCTTCTGCTGACAAGGATGTAGAGAAGACATTCGACAGTTTCAAAAGAATGCATATGATTTGGAGAGATAGAATTTGAGATAGAAAGCATAGAGAGGTTAGGGTCCGATCACATTCACTTAGTTCAAAAGATTCAACAATGAAGACATAGCTATAAGTGAATGCTGTAGAGGACAGAACACTAATATATATATATATATATATATATATATATATATATATATATATATATATCTCTATATAATCAACATAGTGAAGATAATCATGAAGATATGTTGAGATCGAAGCCAAACCAAATGTGAAGACATTGCAAGGTAACGCCATGAGTGAAACACTTCAAAATAGAACATTTGGTGGTGGCGTTACCCACCGTATAGGAAGTATTAGACCCAGACACGGTGCACAATTATCGTGGCGCTCCGAAGTTAAATTCCACATTAATGTATTCACACTTAGAATGTATGTCTTCATTGATTGAAGATATACTTTACTTTGTGTGCTGCACATCTAAGTCATCAATATGCATAAGGGTTAGGATGTGTGCCTGATCACAGGACATTTGAGGATTCTAGGATATTTAGCTCACACCGTAACTTGCAAAATCTCTTCTCATCCAAGGGCTTGGTGAAGATATCTGCCAATTGCTCTTCAGTGTTGACGTGTATGATATCAATATCTTCCTTCACAACATGATCTCTGAGAAAGTGATGACGAATTTCAATGTGCTTTGTCTTCAAGTGCTGAACTGGGTTGTTGGCGATCTTGATGGCGCTTTCGTTGTCGCAGTAAAGTGGCACTTGCTTCAGATGAATGCCATAGTCCTTGAGTGTTTGCTTCATCCACAGAAGCTGAGCGCAGCAAGATCCAGCAGCAATGTATTCAGATTCAGCAGTGGAGAGAGATACACAGTTCTGCTTCTTTGAAGACCAACATACAAGTGATCGTCCCAGAAAGTGACATGTGCCTGATGTAGACTTGCGATCAACTTTGTCACCAGCATAGTCAGCATCCGATAATCCAACCAGATCAAACACTGAGCCCTTTGGATAACATAATCCTAGAGTTGGGGTGTGAGCCAAATATCGAAGAATTCGCTTCACAGCTAAGTGATGCGACTCCTTTGGTGCCGCTTGAAATCGAGCACACATGCAAACACTAAGCATAATATCTGGCCTAGATGCACATAGATAAAGTAAAGAACCAATCATGGAGCGGTATACCTTTTGATCGAACTCTTTACCATTGTGATCGGGACCCAGATGATGTTTGGCTGGCATTGGTGTTGTGAAGCCTTTGTAGTCTTGCATACCGAACTTCTTCAGGCAATCTTTGAGATACTTCTCTTGAGATATGAAGATGCCGTTGCGTTGTTGTCGTATTTGAAGACCAAGGAAGAACTTCAGCTCTCCCATCATGGACATCTGATATTGCTCTTGCATCATATATCCAAACTCTTCACTGTACTTCTAATTGGTGCAGCCGAAGATAATGTCATCCACATATATTTGGCACACAAACAGTTCACCATCATATGTCTTCGTGAAGAGAGTAGGGTCTAGGGAACCAGGTATGAAGCCTTTGCTCTTCAGGAAGTATTTGAGTGTGTCATACCAGGCCCGAGGGGCTTGTTTGAGGCCATACAATGCCTTGTTGAGCTTGTATACCATGTCAGGATGTTTTGGATCTTCAAAGCCAGGCGGTTGTGCAACATACACTTCTTCTTCAATCTTGCCATTGAGAAAAGCACTCTTCACATCCATTTGATATAGTAGTATGTTGTGATGATTTGCATAGGCCAACAGTATGCGTATGGCTTCAAGTCTAGCCACAGGAGCAAATGTTTCATCGAAGTCAATGCCTTCCACTTGAGTATATCCTTGAGCAACGAGACGAGCTTTGTTTCTGACAACTTGACCATGCTCATCTTGCTTGTTGCGGTATATCCATTTGGTGCCTATTATATTGTGCTTCCGTGGATCAACACGCTTAACTAGTTCCCATACATTATTTAGCTCAAACTGTTGAAGCTCTTCTTGCATAGCTTGAATCCATTCAGGTTCCATGAAGGCTTGTTCAACTTTCTTGGGTTCTGTTATTGAGACGAATGCGAAGTGCCCACAGAAATTTGCTAGCCGAGTTGCCCTTGAACGAGTGAGTGGACTGGGTGCATTGATGCTATCGATTATTCTTTCAATCTGCACTTCATTGGCAACACGAGGATGTACAGGGCGAAGATTTTGCTCTTGCCGATCATTGTCGTTGTTAGAAGGAATGTCTTCAGGCTGAGCATTGTCTTCATGTTGATCAGGTGCTGAGATGATAAGTTCTTCTTCAGGATGAGCTTCAGAAGGTATAATTTCTCCAGTTCCCATTAGCTTGATTGATTCACTGGATGGAACTTCATCTAGCAAATTTGGCAGTTGCTCTCTTTGTGAACCATTGGTCTCATCGAACCGCACATCCACTGTTTCAACCACTTTGTAATGAAAGAGATTGAAGACTCTGTAGGAGTGCAAATCCTTTCCATATCCAAGCATAAAACCCTCATGTGCTTTTGGTGCAAACTTTGAGGTGTGATGTGGGTCCTTGATCCAGCACCTTGCGCCAAATACTCTGAAGTAACTAACATTTGGCTTCTAGCCAGTAAGGAGCTCATAAGATGTCTTGTTTAGAAGCTTGTGAAGATAAACACGATTGATTGTATGGCATGCAGTATCAATGGCTTCAGGCCAGAATTTTCTTGGGGTCTTGTATTCATCTAGCATCGTTCTGGCCATCTCAATGAGTGTTCTATTCTTGCATTCGACGACGCCATTCTGATGTGGCGTGTACGGGGCTGAGAATTCATGTGAGATGCCCAAGGTATCAAGATATGTATCAAGGCCAGTGTTCTTGAATTCAGTGCCATTGTCACTTCTGATGTGCTTTATCTTGGCGCCATAATTGTTCATAGCTCGATTGTCGAAGCGTCTGAAGACATCCTGCACTTCAGTCTTGTAAAGGATTATGTGCACCCAAGTGTATCTAGAGTAATCATCAACAATAACGAAGCCATAGAGGCATGCAGTAGTAGTAAGAGTTGAGTAATGAGTGGGACCGAAAAGATCCATGTGAAGCAGTTCGAAGGGTCGAGTAGTGGTCATGATTGTCTTCGAAGGATGTTTGGCCCTCGTCATCTTCCCTGCTTCACAGGCACCACATAAGTGGTCTTTCTTGAACTTGACACCCTCGATGCCTATGACATGCTTCTTCTTCGCAAGGGTGTGGAGTTTCCTCATGCCAGCATGCCCAAGCCTCCGATGCCAGAGCCAGCATTCTGAAGCTTTTGCTAGAAGACATACGGCAAGCTGTGGTCCTGCTGAGAAATCTACTACGTACAGATCATCTTTTCGATACCCTTCAAACACTAGAGACTTGTCAAATTCCATTAGTACAAGGCAACGATATTTTCCAAATATTACGATCATGTTCAAATCGCAAAGCATTGAGACAGACATTAAGTTGAAGCCAAGGGATTCAACAAGCATGACTTTGTCCATGTGTTGATCCCTTGAGATTGCAACTCTACCTAGACCCAATACCTTACTTTTACCAGTGTCAGCAAATGTGATGTGGCTCTTGTCGGATGGACGTAAGGTTGAGTCCATAAGAAGACTTCTTTTGCCAGTCATGTGATTTGTACACCCACTATCAATAATCCATTCTGAAGACGCTGGTGTCATACCCTACAATGCAGTTAGGGGGATAGGCTTCACCAAGAGCATTGTGAAGCAAAAACATTTGACGAACCAATGGGTTATGAAAGCTTAGATCCAGATTAGGACTAATAGGGAGAGTAGCAAGCGATTCAGGAACGAAGTACATAGTAAGACCATTTGGGCATTTGATCTTGCGCCCTACAAGATGTTTAAGGTCCCCAGCAATGGCGTCAGATGATTTTGGTTTTCTGCTGGAGACCTTTCCCTGCAAAAGCGAGTTAAGCTTTCTTAGCCACCCACATCTTCAAGGGTGGCTGAGAAGCAATAAGTCTAAGTGCAGCATCTGAGAATTTTGGCTTTGGAGCCCTAGCAAACAGTCTTGCAGGCGGACAATAGTACTCATAAGAATAAGAAGAATAGTTCTTGGTCTTATGAACATGGCGGTTTGATGAACCGCTCTCAAATTCATATGCCTGAGTATGGTTTCCCTGCAAAACATTTGTGTTAGTGCGACTCAGGTGAGTCCTCTGTCTGTATGAAGCCTTTGGACCGTATGAAGCCTTTGGTCTGAGGTTTGTCTTCTTCACGTGAGGTGTCATGATGGCATTCACAGGAAGATTCTCCAGACACCTTTTCGGAACCCAGATCTTCTTCATAGGCGGTCCATTCCTGCAGTTAGTACCAATGTACCTGGCAAACACTTCACCATTCTGATCCTTAAACAGTATATAGTTTGCATCAAAGGATTCATCAATGATAATGGGGTTAGCACAAGTGAAGCCAGATAGATTGGATGGGTCTGCTGAAGGTTCCTTTGCAGCAACCCACATGGTTTTGGGGTACTGCTCAGGTTTCCAGTAAGAGCCATCAGCATTCATTTTCCTTACGAACCCAGCACCCTCTTTCCTTGGGTTTCGGTCTAGTATCTGCTTTTTGAGGACATCACATAGTGTCTGATGCCCTTTAAGACTTTTGTACATCCCTGTTTCAAGCAATGTCTTCAACCTAGCATTCTCATCAGCAATAGCAGTGGTATCCTCAGCAGAGGGGTTAGTTACCACATCAACAGTTGAAGATATTGCAACAGTAGTAGCAGTAGAACATTCAGCAACAGAAGTAGCATTATCACGCTCAATGCATTTAAGACATGGTGGTTCAAATCCTTCCTGAGCGGGACTGATCTGTTTGGAGTGAAGTGACTCGTTTTCCTTTTGAATATCTTCATGAACCGCTCTCAATTTCTCAAGATCTTGCTTCCTTTGAAGATAATCATAGGAAAGCTTTTCATGAGTTGTTGAGAGAGTTTCATGACGACTTTCAAGTTCCTGATACTTAACGTGAAGATTTTTTATGTCTTCAATTAAGGATTCAGATCGAGTCATTTCAGCACCTAACAGATCATCGCTTCTGTCTAACAGTTTTTGAATATGTTCCATAGCTTTCTGCTGTTCAGTTGCAATTTTAGCAAGTGTTTTGTAGCTGGGTTTTGAATCACAATCGGAGTCATCGTCACTAGATGTTTGATAGTGAGTAGTGCATGTGTTTACCCTGGCACTGCGTGCCATGAAGCAGTTGGTAGAAGCGGAGTAGTCCTTGTCAATTGCATCGGTGTCGGTGATGAGGTCATTGTCTTCAGTATTGAAGATGGACTTGGCAACGTATGCTGTAGCCAGACTTGCGACGCCTGAATCGGACTCCTCCTCAGACTCCACCTCCGCCTCCTCAGAAGCGGACTCCTCCTCTGAGTCCATTTCCTTGCCAACAAACGCACGTGCCTTGCCAGATGAGCTCTTCTTGTGTGATGAAGACTTTGAGGAAGACTTGGACGAAGACTTTGAGTATTTCTTCTTCTTCTTGTCGTCAGAGTCATATTCCTTGCTCTTCTTCTTCTTTTTGTTCTCATTGTCCCACCGTGGACACTCAGAGATGAAGTGGCCAGGTTTCTTGCACTTGTGACATGTTTTCTTCTTGTAGTCGTGAGCAGAAGCTTCATCATTCCTTGAGCTTGATCGGGAAGACTTTCTGAAGCCTTTCTTCTTGGTGAATTTTTGGAACTTCTTCACAAGCATAGCAAGTTCTCTTCCAATGTTTGGTGATCTCAGTAGCGCCGAGGGCTTGAAGCTCATTTGTGATGTCAGTGAGTCGGTCAAAAGTGTGCTGGACATTCTCATTGTCATTTCGCTTGAAGCGGTTGCGAAGGACACTGATTCTCTAATCTCTCTGGGTTGAGATGCCTTCATTGAACTTGGAGAGCCAGTCCCAGACCAGCTTAGATGTCTTCAAAGCACTCACACAGCCATATTGTCCTTTGGTCAGGTGACCACAGATGATATTCTTGGCAGTAGAGTCCAGTTGAACAAATTTCTTGACATCAGCAGCAGTGACACCTTCTCCAGCCTTGGGAACGCCGTTTTCGACGACATACCATAGGTCAACATCAATGGCTTCAAGATGCATGCGCATCTTATTCTTCCAGTAGGGATATTCAGTTCCATCGAAGACGGGGCACGCAGCGGAGACTTTAATTATCCTTGCAGTCACATAGCTAAAACTCCAGGTGATTAAACCAAATCACACAGAACAAGGGAGCACCTTGCTCTGATACCAATTGAAAGTGCGTTATATCGACTAGAGGGGGGGGGGGTGAATAGGCGATTTTTATGAAAGTCTTCAAAACGTGGAAGTTATGAAGACAAACGATAGAAATAAACCTATTACCATGCAGCGGAAGGTAGACTACACTAGACAAGCCATAGTCAAGTATTCAATGAAGTGAAACCACAATGACTTAATAGCAGCAATGTAGTAAGGATCAGGTAGGAAGATACTATGAAGCCATACAGAGCATGCAGTCACTCAGTGAAGACAAAAGATAGTGCAAACATACAATGACTTCACAAGGAGCAACAGTAAGTAAAGGGAAGGGAAGATGAAACCAGTGACTCGTTGAAGACAATGATTTGTTGGACCAGTTCCAGTTGCTGTGACAACTGCACGTCTGGTTGGGGCGGCTAGGTATTTAAACCTTAGGACACACAGTCCCGGACACCCAGTCCTGAACACGCAGCTCAGGACACCTAGTCCTCA